>CM042086.1:0-27500 GCA_023512835.1 Taxillus chinensis
TACATTGCAACCTATAAAGTATTACTTAAGTTACAATGTAAATAACGAAATACCCCCCATTTGGATTCAAAGAAAAATACTAGAAAAAATTAATTCTCACTCTTTCGAATGCGAAATTGGGATTTAGTGTAAAATCTCGGAAAAACCCAAAAGTTCGTAGTGGTGAATTTTTGGAAAGTGGGGTTAGACATCTCAGAAAAATCCCCAAAAATCAGATTATCTTATTTATGATATGGGAACCCAATGCCGGGACTTTTGATTTCAAGAAAATAGCTGCTATGGGTACTTCCTTCATAAATCAATGATTGAGGATCAACTTGTGAAGACTGGCTACAGTTCTAAAGGGAGTGTTTTACAACTTAAGACCATATTGGTGTTGGTATGTTGGTTTATGGATTTGGGACTTGGGTTCCATGACTTGTTGGGTTCTCACCATGATACACCGATGGTGTTATGTGGTTGACGTAGCAGGCATATGCACCGATGGCAGGCCTGTGTGGCGACTGTGGCCGGGCATATTGCGCTGTGGACAGGCTAAGGCTTGAGTTGAGCCGTTGAGCTCGTGGAGCTAGGGCTAAGTGCCCTAAGCTGGGATCCCATGGAGGATCGTGGACAAGTTGTCCTGTGTGGGCAGGCTGAGTCCTAAAGATTGTGCACACTACACGGTGCACGAGTACACTGAGCATATAGTATAGACTTATATGTGTTGCATGATGTGGAGTTTTGGGGTCACCCCCCTGTCTCCCACTAAGGTGGGACCTTGCTGGCACCACTAGGGCTTGACCCCTCTCTCTGGAGCTGCCCCCAAACTCTATCTTAGGCCTCTTGGAATCAGATCCACTCTGGAGCTGTCATCCCGGATGGGCCTGTCTCCCCTCGTCGAGACCCCTCTCAACAATACGGGCCGTCTCCACTGTCTCTGAATATGTCCTCAGACGAAATGCCTCAACTCTCTGCTTGAGGGAAGGCCTCAGACCCAAGGTAAACTTATGGGCCTTTAGGTCATCTTGCGCCACAGTTTCTAGAGCAAACCTACTCATGTTCTTAAACTCCCGCTCATACTCTGACACTGTCTTCGACCCCTGCCTCAGACCGGTGAACTCTTCCCTCTTCTGCCACCTCATGGACTCAAGGAAGAACTGAGCATGAAATAACTGAAGGAACTCGTCTCACAGCATCATCTGCACATCACGGCTCCTAACAACACTAAGCCACCACTCTAGGGCCTCACCCTTTAACTGTATGACTACCAGTCTCACCTTATCCTCCTCCTGCGGTAGAAGAAAGGAGAATAGGTGCTCAATATGCCTCAGCCAGTGCTTCGCAGCCACTGGATCACCTCCTCCTAGGAATTTACTCGGTTGTTCCTTTCGGAACCTCGTGACCATTGTTGGACCCCATTTTGTCCGGGTTGGACATGCTAACCCCATTTAATATACCTTTCTGCCCATGCCATATACCTTGTTGAACAGGTCCACAATGATCCCATACTTCCAAGGAATGGTTTACCTCAATCTGCACGAGATGGATACGATTGACACGGATGGAGGAATTCAAAATTAATGACTTTTGCTACAAGTCCTTGAAGCGCCCCAAGACCAACACCAGGTGATGGAGGATGAAAATTGGAGACCAACGCACTTGACCGAGCTCAAATTGGAGACAATTCCGATTCCGCTTTTTGTTTTCTCTTCCTACGCCTCCATCAAAACAAAAACAATCGTTTCTTCATTCCTTGTTCCTTACACCTTACACCCATTCTCCTCAATTCCAGCCCAAAAAAAATCTAAATCCAAAATATACATCATCCTCCTTTCCCACGTTTTCTACCCAAAAACCCAGAAAAGGCGGCTATCGGCGTGAAAAGGATTCGCAGACAGATAGTTCGGTGTTCAAAGCTTCAAAGTCGGTTCAGCCCTTATCTCTTCATTAGTTTTCAGCTTATTTATTTTGATATTTGATGTAACTCTTAATATTTCCTTGTATTTCTTTTTTTTCTTTTATTGGTTGCATTGTGTTTTCCTTGTATTTCCCTTTCCTTTGTATATGTGTACCTTGTAATATGTAAAGTATAGCACAAAAAAAAAACAAACAAACAAAGAAAAGGAGAGAGAGCAAAAGGATGAAAAAAAAAAAGAAAAAAAGAAAAAAGAGAGTGATTTTATTTTTGTGGATGTCACACTCACACACTCCACATCCATTTTGATACATGCATTTTCAATTTCAAAAAAAATAATATACAAAAAGGAAACATTTTTTTTTCAAAACATTTTCAATAAATAACTTTCAAAATGCTTTCAAAAAAAAAGAGAAAGCAAAACAAAAAAAACTAACAAAAAAATGTTTTTTTTCATGTTTTAAAGCCAAAAAAAAAACGTTTCATTGTTTTTTGAACCAAAAAAAAAAATACCCAAAACTAGTATTTCAATTCCCAAAACAAAAACAAAAAAAAACAAAAAAAACAAAAAAAAGGGGAAGATAAAAAACCAGCTTTTTTTAAATTGCCAAAAGGAAAATCAAAAATAAACCCATAAGATTCCATTCCCCCACTTCAAATAAAAACCCAAAAACTTTTAGGATTCCCTTTAGAAACCTAGGGTAAATCAATCTTAACCATAACTTCGACAAATAACTTAGTCAAATAAAAATCATAGACTTTTTAGGAAATTTAACCCATTCACAGCAGTGTAAATAAAAATCTCCTCCTCCTAAATTAGATACCGAAAGGGCGCTGTAGGGGTGCTAATCCTTCCCTACACGTAACCAACTCCCGAACCCATCTCTGATAACGCAGACCACACACTTAAGACTACTCAAAGTAGAGGGTATCCAACTGTACCCCAAAAAACAGGTTGGTGGCGACTCTAAATTTTCTCACCATTAGTTTAGTTTGAGCTCACCCCAAAAGGGCCCGGACGAAAACCAGGTGATGACATTGGCGACTCTCTGGGGACTTAAGAATAAACACTTTAGAGAGTTAGGTCTACAACTAGGACTTAGGAGGTTATATTTAATTGTGCTATTGTATATATGTAACTTGTCATGCCAAGTTGTTTTGATACAATTGTCATTTAAACTGTGATTACCATGATAGTTGTGATTTATTGCTTTCCATACTTGTTGCATTCATGCATAACCCTATACCCGGGTTTAACACAATTTAGGTTAGCGAGGTTCAAGACGGTCCCCAGCGCGTTGATCATTATCCGCAATGGGGCCTCGGACTCCTCACTCAAGCTTGAGGTTCTTTTAAGGCACGCCCTTTTAAGATCCCCCTCCGGTAAATCCCATGGTGTACGAAGCCCTCTATTGAGGAAGTTTGGGAACCAACGAATAAGATAGGGGTAGCAATAAAAGCCCATCAGGGGTATTGACCCACATTTTGTTTGCTCATTCCATGCCATGCTAACCTTTGTTTTGTAGGGTAGTCCTTAAGTCATCCCCCTGTACATTTAACTGCTTTTTTTTTACAATTGGTTTATTCTTTATCCGTCTACCTACCTTGATATATATTTGTCATCCTAACTCCGCCATCATGCATAACATGACATTCATCATTCATATAGGCATGGCAACTTTCGATCATCTCCTAAAAGGCCTTCAGGACAAGGAGGTCATCACGATGGTGGCCCAAGCATCGGGAGACATTCAACTTCGCCTTGGAGATTTCCCGCCAGGAGAGGCCTACAAGGCAAAACATGTTGTCATAGAAGATCGGTTGGACTACACTAAGGAGGTGCAGACAATATGGAAGCAAAGTGGGTCGATGAAAGGAAAAGCATATACATACAACAACTTGGGGATTTGCTCCATGTAACCGAAGCATCGGGCCGATACGGATATGTTGGGGGCAGCCATTTATTTGCGGGAACCTCGACGGTGGTGCTTCAACTTCAACGACCTAGATCTTGTTCCCACAATAGAAGAATACTGAAGATTCTGTTGGATATCCCGGTGGAAAACAAAATGAAAATCTATCCGCCAAAGCCCGAAGGTCATGCCGAAGGGCCTTTGGCTGAAATTATGGGAAAGCCAAGTATGGGACTCACCGGCGGTCACAACTTACGGTGGGCGCGAATATCTTCCATGGGCAACAATCAAAGAAGTAATACAAACGCAACGGAAGCGGAGGTACACAAATTGCTTACACTAGCTATATATGGGCTAGTCATTTTCCCCAAGGATACCGGCCCACATCGATGGGGCAATTGTAGATTTGGTCAAGGTGCTCAAGGGATGTGACCCTACTCCTTGCTATCTTGGCTGAAACCATCCGATCTCTTACTTACCTAAGGAGTAAAGGCTCGGGACAGTTCATGGGTTGCTTACCTCTCCTATGCACTTGGTTGCAAGGTCATTTCCCCTGTAGTGTTCATCGTTTCCCTGCTTGTTTATCAAGTACCAGCCACAACACTACTAGATATTCTCGCTCGGCAAGTGGAGCCTACCAAAGGACTTAGAGAGCTGGAAAAAGAAGTTGGAAAACCTCACGAGCCGACATTACCCGGACTGCTCCTTGGATGACGGTGGTCTCTATGACATATAGCTGCGGGGACTACAATTGGGTTCCACTTTTAGGTCCATGGGGAGGAACTGCATATGCACCACTGCAGGTGGGAAGACAAGTGGGGCGTCATCAGATTATTCCCGTGCTCTTTGGCATGGAAAAGTGTGACTTCACTTACAGCAGAGCCATGCTCACGTAAGAAGGCAGGAAGATATAATATCATTATCATTAGTCAGTACTCTAAGCAAGTGCTATATATAAAATATAAACGAAGGAGAAGATAATCTTTAGGAAGCGGTGCAACGATATGGCATCATCCAACTCTCATGTGTATATACTCGAATCTAGCACCACGCGAGATGAAGATCGACGAAGGGTGCGGGCTGAAATTACAATACTACTCTTTACCGTAGATGAACCGATGACCCGTAATCATTGGCTACTATTAGAGCAAACAAGGATGAGGGAAAAGGCTAATCTCATCCGTGTAGCCACATCGGCAATGTTAGGAGAAGGACAATGTGGCTCGCGCTTAAGCTCGCTTAACCCTCAGGGTTTATGCAGATACAATTCGTGAAATATTGAATAGGCCGTAGAAAGTAATTATAATTTTCTCCTTGGGACCATGAGCTTTTGTGATAACGAAGGTACGAAATAATTTCGAGGACGAAATTTCTTTAAGGAGGGTAGGATGTAAGACCCGCAAAATTTTTAGCTATTTAAGTTCTTACTTAAAGAGTAATAATAATAAAATAATAATAATGTTATTGTTAACAATAGTTAGAAAGGATATTTTAGATATTATCACGATAAAAATAAGCACCCAATATAGTCATTCAAATAACATGTGACTAATAAGTAGTCATTAGAATAGTAACTAGCCGTTATGAATAGTATCCGTTTGGACTTCCATAAATAGGTATGAGCATGAGATTTTATTTATAAGAGAGTATAGAAGTAAGAAGAAGAATAATAAGAGTTATGACATCAAGTTCTCAAGTACTGCCATCCGAGAATAGTGTACGCGATGAAGATCGGCGAGCAATACGACTTGAAGTTACAAAGCTATGCTTTGCTATAGATGAGCTAAATGCTTGTGTCCAATGGCTGCAATATAATGCAACGAGACACATGGAGAAGTTTGAGGTTATTCGTGCGACAACCACGACAATGTTAGCCGAAGGGTTGTGCAGCTCTACTGCCGAAGCACAACACGTCTTACGCACCTACGCTAATACAATTCAAGAAATTTTACGAAGGCCATAGAATATGATATTAATGTTTATATTTAAGTTTATAATATTTTATGCTATAATGTTATCTTACTTTATTGTTTATTGATTATGCAATTATATTATTTTATCCACGTAAATATTAAATATGTTATAAAAAAAATAAAATAATTTCTTATATGTCATAAAAAGTTTAGATGCTATATTTTATGTCATTTAGTTTCTTAAGCCAAATTACTATGGGTAAGTAAGTATTACAAGCCTTAACTTTACCAAAAGTATAAAACATAGGTAAGGCCCAAAAATTTGAATGAGGCAGATTCTGGAGGTCCCATTCAAAAATTCATAACTTGAGTTATACAGATCCAATTGACATGAAACCAAAGCCCATGTGTTCATTTATAACTTAGCTAAAACGTGTAGAAATTTCAGAATTTAATATGAAGCCAATCAATTCCAGAATTTAAAATACTACACATAGGTTCAGTATGAACGGGTAAACATTTTAGTATGACTTTAAAATTCAATAACTTTTGTTATACATATTTAAAAATTATAAAATTGATACCCATTTGTAGATATTTGAGTTAGTAATGCAATACAATTGGCCATTTGTCAAAAACTACAAAATTAAAAACGTTATAATTGAATTAGTAGGGAGTACACCAATGTGGACTTTTGATGCCAAAGGAACCTTCTAGGTTTAAAAGTCTTAAAACATTTTTTAATGGTAGGAGGAGATAACCATGTTTTTAATAAGAGATAATATAAATAAAATAAAGTATTATATATATTTTAAATAATTTAATTTAATGCCAAAGTCAAATTTGTACACTATTTTTCACACTATTACACCTACCATCCTTGCCTATATAAGGAGTGTCTTGCCTTTCCTCTTAATGCACAAATCCCTCAAGCCACACCACGAAATTCCCTCTCAAAACACTCCCTTAAGCCCTCTTAACACCCAAAATACTCTACTCAAATCCTCTTTTGCTTTTGGTACTTACCAAGCGTCGAAGTTCTACGAAAGGTAATACTTAAGATTTTTGAAATTTTGAAGTCGCTTCTTATTTATTATGTAGATCTATATGGTTGGTTTTACCACCTCATATATACTATATTCATGGTTGGTTTTACCACCTTACATATGTTATTTATATGATTAGTTGTACCACCTCGTATATACATACATGGTTGGCCTTGCCACCTCATATACATACCTGTGTAATTATTTTAAATTATAGTATTTTATCATAGCGTTGTCATTCTATAATTCAAGTGAAAAGATGAGAATATTAACTTATGTTTTTATTTTTATTTTAAGGTTCTAGATATCGGAAGATTGTAAGGAACGACTTCCAAAATGAATTCCCCCGACAATCGCCCTTCTTCTTTCGCAGCCCCAATTGTTAATGCTTCAACCTCACAGCTATCCCCATCCTTATCTCCTCCTGATCGTCCCTTTAGACCCGTGTCTAATATCCCCTCATGGTTAAGGTGGAAGACACGTAGGAAAAATAAGCTTATCGAACGTCTTTTCCGTTCACCCAATACAAGAAGTAAATCTTATTCAAAAACTCTCAAGGCATATAACCTAGTTAGTGCACAACTCAAGGCTTATGATGCATGGGATCGAAATAGGATATGGAACAGCAATAGAAGTGGGAACTCAAATTAATATTCAACCCCATAAGCACGGTATGCCTATTAAAAGATATAAGTTAAAGTATGATATATATATATATATATATATATATATATATATATATATATATATATATATAAAAGGAGATATGTGTGATATTGAACTTTTCAAGCATTAATGCTAATTTAGTGTTTTGATATTTTTAAGGTTTAGAACGCGGAGAACGACAAGCGATTGTAAGGGCTTTTCTAATCCCTCTTTTTCTTTTTCATTATAGTCTATATTTCGTAAGGGTTTTTCTCATCCCCTTTTCTTTTTCATTATAGTCTATATTTTATTATTGAAGGGGTTTTCTTTTCTTCATCTCCAATTTTCTCTTCCTCTTTATCTTGTTTTTTCCCTTTTATTTCTATGAAATTATTACTATGAGAGTTTTATATTTCTTATCATTCTGTTTTATTGTTGAGAACATTAGTTGTTTTCAAATCTCTCTTTTGATAATCTATGTTATTGATTCGGGTAGATAACCATTTTAATATTCGTGGTTATCCTTGCTAACCTTGAATGTTTTATTGAAATTTCATGATCTGTTTTATGTTTGTTAAGATTGTTATAACCTCTTATGTTGGACAAAGTAATTTATGATGGGTGGTTCCAGAAAGACCTCCAATGCATTGGGTAAAGAAAATCACTGGAGAGTGTCAATCCAGCTGATAATATGTTATGTTATGATACGGTATCTGGGTGGTTAACCTAGGTCATGATGTTACGATACGATGTCTAAACATAATCTTCCATGTTATGATTTCCTTGTGAAATGTTGATCATGTATGATGTGCAAATATTATATGGTATTTCCTGTGTTCGATATCTTCATGATTTTCCTTACCCACTTATGTTTACCCTTACTGGGCTATTTGAGCTCACCCTTTTTTTTATGATTTCTTTTCCAACCCCAGGTAATTAAGGGATGGAGAAACTAGGATAAAGAGTCGAGAAGTGCTTGGAAATAAAGTTGTGTGAAATTTTAAAGATTTATTAAGTTGTTTGCTCGTGTGCTTTGTTATGTAATAATGGGTTATGGATACTTAGTCTCTAAACCCCTAAACCTTAAAGATCTTGGATTGAAATTTGTAATAATGAATGGTTTGTTTGATTAAATAAGTAATAGTTTGAAATTGATATAAAATTTGTATATTTAATTTCCGCTAACACACCCGGTTTGGAGGTTCAAATTTGGGGGCGTTACAGTTGGTATCAGAGCGAGGTTTAGTATAGGTTAGAGACTGAGTCTTAGAAATATGAAGTGTGATACGTAAGTTGAAGGTCTTAGAATGATAATTTTGTATAAAGCATAAAAATAAAGTATAGCACGCTACAAGAAATCAAAATCAATAAAAACTTTAAGTAAATGCATGAGATTATTGTTAGGGAATTATATTTCGTTTATTGATGGACTAACGGGTATTTTGTGTATATATCTCGAAAGAAACAGACATGGAGAAATCTAGTAATTGACACGGTGAAAGGTATGTTATCAAGTCTTCAACATGATTTTAGGACAACACACTTGTGAAAGGTATGTCACTCGGCACGCTACAAAATAAAATAATAGTAGTGTATATCGCACACAAACACAAATTATTTTATTTCATAAGGAAATATTACATAAAGAAAATTACACCAACATTGCGATAATATAGAACAGATAGATTGTCATCAGGAACGGTATGAAAATTGGACTAAACACCTCGTCCATGAAAAATAAGAACGTTACAACAATAACAAGAACGGTAAACAAGATCTTGACAAGTGGAAACATTTTGTAGAGAAGGGAAGGAGTGGTTGTTCGCCGGATTCGAAGCACATCGTAGGAGAAGCCAGCTCGCCGGAGAAGTGATAACAATCAGCAAACCAGTTCGTTAGAGTGTTAGAGGGTGAGAAGATCAAGTCGTCAAGGTTGGGAAGCACCTCACCCGTAGAGTCTTCGACGCCAACGAGAAGGATTCGAAGTCAGTGATGGTCGCTGCAGTCCAGCGAAGCTAGTATCGCACGAGATGGTGCGGAACGACGCAGCCAAGGCACGCCTATAATGGAGAACGTATGGTGAGGAATAAAGGCATGGACGTGTGGTTGGAAACAAAAAGGGAGGGAAAGCAAACCTATAACTAATGTGTGGTATGTCGAATTCGGTATATGTAATTAGGCTTGAACCAGCTCAGATAACAAGCAGGCCTCATAAGTGGCAAATCATCAACCACTACTCCAGCAGGGAACACATAGGAACCAAGACGTTTAGAATATTCAAACAAGGTGACACCATTAGGCCACCTCCCAAGCAGTATACAAGTAAGTAGCCCGATTTAACATAAGGACTATAATGCTCGGTTAGAGAAGCAAATAAATGACGACCCCTTAATTTAAGTAGTTATCTTATGAAATCTCATTATTATCACATGCCATGTTTAACTTATGTTACCATTTTAAGTTAAGTAACCCTTATATTTTTATACCACGGTTATTTTATTTTTGTTATATATACTCCTTTCTTTAATGCCCAAGTAAATATCTATCATCTTGTTCCATGCTTTAAATTAAGAATCCTAGCTTCAATCTTGCGGCACGCTGAAGCTACATAGGTATAGATTTACTACACGTTAACGCCATATCATGCATGCGTTATACCGCACGCCAAAGGCACTCACCCATGCTCTTGCTATATGTAGAAGTTAATGCACCCATGCTTCTAAGACACGGTCAAGCTATCTTTTAGCTTGTTTTTTCCTTACACGCTAAGTTTACCCACCCCAACGAATAGCACTATAAATGGAAGTATGCGCCATTTCCATAGTTCTAGATCTAGACGACAATTTCTCTTTAGTTGAAAAATGGCTTCCTACTATCAACTACCACGAAACTCAAGGTTCCAACGAGTTGGTGTTCTTGGAGGAAAAACCATTGGGAAGAAAGAGTATTATAAGATCGCAACCATAGAACTCGGTGAGGAACTTGTCTCTAAAGGGTTAGACGTTGTCTACAATTGCGAAATTATTGGACTTCTGGCGCTTTTGTCTCAAGTCGTTCGCTCAGCGGGAGGACATATATCTACACATTCAGAGCATGGAAACGCAATCTCTGAACTCCAGCAACGAAAGGAAGAAGTCGCCAGACTCTCTGATTGCTTCATTATACTTCCTGGAGACCTTGGAGCTATGGAGGAATTCATGGAAATCGTCAGCTGGGCTCAACTGGGTATCCATGATAAACCCATAGGCTTACTTAATATAGGTGGATTTTTCGACCCCTTTATAGCCCAAATCGATACTGCCATTGAAGAAGGTTTCATTAAACCATCACAAAAGAAGATCATCATCGTAAGCGGCGGTAGCGAAGGATCTATTAAGGAAAATGGAGGCATATAAGCCAACATGTGAAGGTGCTATTCCAAAGGACCTTTGGGAAGCTGAAGCTGGATCATCGAATCTAGACAACATCTAGAAAACCGCTTAGCTCCATCATAATTTGAAATCTGTATGGTGTATTTTATTTCACGTATTTTATTTTGTTTTAAATAAATTATGCTTTTAACCCTATGTCATCATAGAACCCTAGAGTTTTTAAGAGTGATATCATAAAAATAATAAATGAAAAGTAATAATATTGATGATAATGTCTAGGACACGTTTTATAATGTGAAACCGCAAATCTTAGTCAATATTTTATATCTATAGGAAGTGATTGATATGATTTTGATTGATGATAGAACAAGTCTATTTTGACATTTGAGAACCTATATCGATTATAATATCATTATCATTAGCTGTACTCTAAGCAAGTGCTATATATAAAATATAAACAGAAGGAGAAGATAATCTTTAGGAAGCAGTGCAACGATATGGCATCATCCAACTCTCATGTGTATATACTCGAATCTAGCACCACGCGAGATGAAGATCGACGAAGGGTGTAGGCTGAGATTACAAGACTACTCTTTACCGTAGATGAACTGACAGCCCGTAATCATTGGCTACTATTAGAGCAAACAAGGATGAGGGAAAAGGCTAATCTCATCCGTGCAGCCACATCGGCAATGTTAGGAGAAGGACAATGTGGCTCTACTGCAGAAGCTCGCTTAACCCTCAGGGTTTATGCAGATACAATTCGTGAAATATTGAATAGGCCGTAGAAAGTAATTATAATTTTCTCCTTGGGACCATGAGCTTTTGTGATAACAAAGGTACGAAATAATTTCGAGGACGAAATTTCTTTAAGGAGGGTAGGATGTAAGACCCGCAAAATTTTTAGCTATTTAAGTTCTTACTTAAAGAGTAATAATAATAAAATAATAATAATGTTATTGTTAACAATAGTTAGAAAGGATATTTTAGATATTATCACGATAAAAATAAGCACCCAATATAGTCATTCAAATAACATGTGACTAATAAGTAGTCGTTAGAATAGTAACTAGCCGTTATGAATAGTATCCGTTTGGACTTCCATAAATAGGTATGAGCATGAGATTTTATTTATAAGAGAGTATAGAAGTAAGAAGAAGAATAATAAGAGTTATGGCATCAAGTTCTCAAGTACTGCCATCCGAGAATAGTGTACGCGATGAAGATCGGCGAGCAATACGACTTGAAGTTACAAAGCTATGCTTTGCTATAGATGAGCTAAATGCTCGTGTCCAATGGCTGCAATATAATGCAACGAGACACATGGAGAAGTTTGAGGTTATTCGTGCGACAACCACGACAATGTTAGCCGAAGGGTTGTGCAGCTCTACTGCCGAAGCACAACACGTCTTACGCACCTACGCTAATACAATTCAAGAAATTTTACGAAGGCCATAGAATATGATATTAATGTTTATATTTAAGTTTATAATATTTTATGCTATAATGTTATCTTACTTTATTGTTTATTGATTATGCAATTATATTATTTTATCCGCGTAAATATTAAATATGTTATAAAAAAAATAAAATAATTTCTTATATGTCATAAAAAGTTTAGATGCTATATATTATGTCATTTAGTTTCTTAAGCCAAATTACTATGGGTAAGTAAGTATTACAAGCCTTAACTTTACCAAAAGTATAAAACATAGGTAAGGCCCAAAAATTTGAATGAGGCAGATTCTGGAGGTCCCATTCAAAAATTCATAACTTGAGTTATACAGATCTAATTGACATGAAACCAAAGCCCATGTGTTCATTTATAACTTAGCTAAAACTTGTAGAAATTTCAGAATTTAATATGAAGCCAATCAATTCCAGAATTTAAAATACTACACATAGGTTCAGTATGAATGGGTAAACATTTTAGTATGACTTTAAAATTCAATAACTTTTGTTATACATATTTAAAAATTATAAAATTGATACCCATTTGTAGATATTTGAGTTAGTAATGCAATACAATTGGCCATTTGTCAAAAACTACAAAATTAAAAACGTTATAATTGAATTAGTAGGGAGTACACCAATGTGGACTTTTGATGCCAAAGGAACCTTCTAGGTTTAAAAGTCTTAAAACATTTTTTAATGGTAGGAGGAGATAACCATGTTTTTAATAAGAGATAATATAAATAAAATAAAGTATTATATATATTTTAAATAATTTAATTTAATGCCAAAGTCAAATTTGTACACTATTTTTCACACTATTACACCTACCATCCTTGCCTATATAAGGAGTGTCTTGCCTTTCCTCTTAATGCACAAATCCCTCAAGCCACACCACGAAATTCCCTCTCAAAACACTCCCTTAAGCCCTCTTAACACCCAAAATACTCTACTCAAATCCTCTTTTGCTTTTGGTACTTACCAAGCGTCGAAGTTCTACGAAAGGTAATACTTAAGATTTTTGAAATTTTGAAGTCGCTTCTTATTTATTATGTAGATCTATATGGTTGGTTTTACCACCTCATATATACTATATTCATGGTTGGTTTTACCACCTTACATATGTTATTTATATGATTAGTTGTACCACCTCGTATATACATACATGGTTGGCCTTGCCACCTCATATATACATACCTGTGTAATTATTTTAAATTATAGTATTTTATCATAGCGTTGTCATTCTATAATTCAAGTGAAAAGATGAGAATATTAACTTATGTTTTTATTTTTATTTTAAGGTTCTAGATATCGGAAGATTGTAAGGAACGACTTCCAAAATGAATTCCCCCGACAATCGCCCTTCTTCTTCTGCAGCCCCAATTGTTAATGCTTCAACCTCACAGCCTATCCCCATCCTTATCTCCTCCCTGATCGTCCCTTTAGACCCGTGTCTAATATCCCCTCATGGTTAAGGTGGAAGACACGTAGGAAAAATAAGCTTATCGAACGTCTTTTCCGTTCACCCAATACAAGAAGTAAATCTTATTCAAAAACTCTCAAGGCATATAACCTAGTTAGTGCACAACTCAAGGCTTATGATGCATGGGATCGAAATAGGATATGGAACAGCAATAGAAGTGGGAACTCAAATTAATATTCAACCCCATAAGCACGGTATGCCTATTAAAAGATATAAGTTAAAGTATGATATATATATATATATATATATATATATATATATATATAAAAGGAGATATGTGTGATATTGAACTTTTCAAGCATTAATGCTAATTTAGTGTTTTGATATTTTTAAGGTTTAGAACGCGGAGAACGACAAGCGATTGTAAGGGCTTTTCTAATCCCTCTTTTTCTTTTTCATTATAGTCTATATTTCGTAAGGGTTTTTCTCATCCCCTTTTCTTTTTCATTATAGTCTATATTTTATTATTGAAGGGGTTTTTTTTTCTTCATCTCCAATTTTCTCTTCCTCTTTATCTTGTTTTTTTTAGGCCTTTTTATTTTCTATTGAAATTATTACTATGAGAGTTTTATATTTCTTATCATTCCTTTTTATTGTTGAGAACATTAGTTGTTTTCAAATCTCTCTTTTGATAATCTATGTTATTGATTGGGGTAGATAACCATTTTAATATTCGTGGTTATCCTTGCTAACCTTTGAATGTTTTATTGAAATTTCATGATCCTGTTTTATGTTTGTTAAGATTGTTATAACCTCTTATGTTGGACAAAGTAATTTATGATGGGTGGTTCCAGAAAGACCTCCAATGCATTGGGTAAAGAAAATCACCTGGAGAGTGTCAATCCAATTGATAATATGTTATGTTATGATACGGTATCTGGGTGGTTAACCTAGGTCATGATGTTACGATACGATGTCTAAACATAATCTTCCATGTTATGATTTCCTTGTGAAATGTTGATCATGTATGATGTGCAAATATTATATGGTATTTCCTGTGTTCGATATCTTCATGATTTTCCTTACCCACTTATGTTTACCCTTCCTGGGCTATTTGAGCTCACCCTTTTTTTTTATGATTTCTTTTCCAACCCCAGGTAATTAAGGGATGGAGAAACTAGGATAAAGAGTCGAGAAGTGCTTGGAAATAAAGTTGTGTGAAATTTTAAAGATTTATTAAGTTGTTTGCTCGTGTGCTTTGTTATGTAATAATGGGTTATGGATACTTAGTCTCTAAACCCCTAAACCTTAAAGATCTTGGATTGAAATTTGTAATAATGAATGGTTTGTTTGATTAAATAAGTAATAGTTTGAAATTGATATAAAATTTGTATATTTAATTTCCGTTAACACACCCGGTTTGGAGGTTCAAATTTGGGGGCGTTAAGATCGAGGTTTATTTTTCCAAATAAAGCCTCGAACATAAAGTCACCCGAACACACCACAAAATCTCAAAATTAGCCTTTCGGGGCTCCAACTCTAAATCGGGCCCACTCATAGTCAAAACTCTCTATTCGACACATACGTCATCGTACTGATATTCACATCCCTCGATGTGCACTCCATCACATGGTTAACTGCCAGAACCCCAAACACGGGTCATTACAAAGAACCTAAAGCATCTTATGCATGGATCATCCGGATATGTGGACACAACTTAGACTAAACTTGGGGACTCACAAACACACTTATGTTTTGCAAACCCAAAACATTGAGCTCCACATCTGCAGCACGTAAGACAGAGAGGTTTCCGAGGAACAGTAAATGTGCACATAGTCCGAAACAACAAGTTCCAAGATTGTCTCTCAAGGATGTGTTATATATATATAATGTAAACCTTGTAAAAATGAGCGTAATGTGTGAATGAGTGAATGTACAAGAGCTCAAGTAGATCATAGAGGCTAGTGTGTGAGTAAATTGTAAACAGAGTATTAGAGAGTTGTTAAGTAGATCAAAAAGCTCTTCAAGCTTTAATCTGCTTCCATTTTGTTGTACTTATCATTGTGATAATAAAACAAAATACTTTCACTATCTGGTTATCTTCCGCATTGATTCTATCTCTTAACCAGATAGGTGTTATGTCAAAGAGTTAGACAAGAGTTTTGATAAGAGCCTACACCCCCCCCTTCTTCTAGGCTCTAAGGGACCAACAGGGCAAAACAAGCCAAACACAAACAAATAAAATGTAAGAGGGAAGGATAAACTGTAACGCAGCAATCGAACCAGCCGAGACCAAAACAAATCGTACAAAAAAACATAAAAATGTAACCCATCATCAAAACAAAAATAAACAAATAAAATGTATTCCAACTAAAGACCCTGATAAGGGGCGTATAGAAACAGAAACACTTGATCAAACAAGTCCATGCCAAAAACCATCAACTAGGCACCAAAACGTGGGTCACAACACAACCCAATGAATGACATCAAGACAAGATTTAGGAATGAATAAAGGGGGAGACAATGCACAAGTGAACCAAACAAGAAACTATTTTTTTATTGAAAACGTTGCTACCAGGACTGGAAACGGTCCTCTTTTTTTCTTCTTATTTCAACCTTTTTTGTCTTTCTTTTCGTTTTGTTTTTTTCTTGTTTTGAAAACCAGATTTGTTCAACCTTTTAACACGAAAACCAGGTACAAGCAAGAGGATGCATTCCCTTCTCTTTCGAAAATACGTTTTCTGCCATTATCATTATTCGTTCTTTGTTTTTTTTTTTGTTTTTGAAAACCTATACTTAGTAGCTGGTTAATACTGCCTAGAATGCAAGAGAGAAACGACCAGTAGCACACAGACAAGCATGGACACAAATAAACTTGACCATCAGACTACACAAAGCAGGAGCAAAACCAAAGGACTAACCACACGATTTGAAGGTGTTGTCTCTTTGCCAAAGTGTATCTTTTTCTTCTAGGCCATGAACTGGGATGTCTTCCTCTTTGAACCTTGATCGATTGGTGTGGCATACCAGGACTCCCTCTCTCCTTCTTCTTCTTCAGTCTGCCGAGGTCATGTGGTACAACGGCAAGTCGTTGCGAGAGGTTTTGATTTGATCTTGAGAGAGAAGGGATGGGGTCTTCGTGAGGACCGATTGACGAACTAGGTGACTAGGTGGATGATATCCACAATAGCCGGCGGAAGGGTTTCCAGCCAAGGTGAGAGGGGACTCTCTATCAGTTCGAAGAAGAGGAGTTTTGTATGTGTGTGTTTTTCATTGAATTTCAAACGAAGAGAGAGAGCCCACCCCCACTGCTTGAACACACACTCTCTCTCTCTCTTTCTCTAGTTCTAAGTCACTGGCCCTGCTTGAGCAATCTTTGATAAGAAGTTACTCGAGCTTTTGTTTAAGTTCCTATTCAAACTTCTATTCAATAATACATTGGAGCGATGATTTAAAAACGCACAAATGCATAATAAAGAATAATGATATAATTTAATTCACATAAGCTAAAAACACAAAAAAAAAAAAACACAAAGGCAATTGTACATAACAGCAGTCATTATGTTTGGTGCCTGTTTTTGTTTTCTATTTTGAAAACACTTATTTGTAAACTGTTTTTTGCAAAATTTAGAACTATCTTTTTGTTTGGCATGTGTTTTATATAA
Source organism: Taxillus chinensis (assembly GCA_023512835.1). Classification (NCBI taxonomy): domain Eukaryota; kingdom Viridiplantae; phylum Streptophyta; class Magnoliopsida; order Santalales; family Loranthaceae; genus Taxillus; species Taxillus chinensis. Next base: position 17,326 of record CM042086.1, read on the forward strand.
AACGAATTTTATTTTACATTTTCACGGGGTCACGCCACGCCACGCCACGCCGTGTAGGGGGATGGGATCGGGCCGCGCCGCGCAGGGGGAAGGCGTCATGCCACGATGCGCAGGGGGAGGGGGTCGCACAGCGCAAGGGGGAGGGGGCAGCGTTGGTGGGAGAGGTCGTGCCGGGTGGGTAGATCGGCAAGGGGGAGGTTGTGCCGGATGGGGAGATCGGCAGGGGGGGAAGGTTGCGCCGCACGGGGAGCCATGTCGCAGGGGAGGAGGTCGCACTAAGGAGAAAAAAAACAGGCGAAAACACGAGAAAACAAGCCCAAGGCTGTTTATAATTTTCTCAACTCGATACAGCCTATTTTCAAAAAACAAAAAAAAAAAAACATTCACCAAACCAAACGGATTTAAATTTATATTTAAATATTGCAAACGTAAAAAAAAATTGCCCTACCAAACATGCTTAACGAACTTCCCCCGAACTTCTGAAGACGAAGTTAACGATTTGCCACCGATTCATCGTCCCATGCGTCCGCATTACAATTAAATAAAACTGCATATAATAATAAATAAATAAAACACTCTCCCGGGCCCCACCCCATCTGCCCCCATCAGCCACATCTAATTCAAAGCTGGCATTTAATGTACGCGTATCTTCACCGGCGGTGGTAGGTGGCAGCCGAAGAATGGAGCCATTTTTTCTTCTCTTTAATTTTCTTTTTTTATTAATATTTAGTTAGGACTATAGAGCACTTGAGATCATAGCGAAAATCCTAACCAGATGGAATTGGATTTTGATCTGTCATTCCCATTATATATATATATATATGTGCAATCGAGAATTGTAGTTTTTTTTTTGAATCTAGTATTCATCTGTCATAAAGATCCACATGAAAATCATCGAATCTATTCTATCCTACCCTCCAATCAATCTTATTCCCTTTTTATTTATTTATTTCAATTCAATTTTATTCCGCTATTGAAAATATGCTTATATTGGATTATACGAAAATAATAATCTTATTTTTTAATGCCTAGAGAAGAATTAATTACGATCAATTGGCTGAGCTCTCCTCCCGTATCTACCGTCTCTCTAATTAGGAAAACACTATTTTAAATGAATATATAGCAGGGGACAAATGTATTATTAGTGTTATCTCAAAATTAAATTGACTTAGTATTTAATTATACTATTTAATTATTTTGGGAACGGGGTATCCGGCCTAATATCAGAACGGGGGATTTTCGAGTCAATTGTGCGAAGACGTTTTTCCCAACGGGCACACTAATGACGGACGAAGAAGCAAATTCAAAACCCAACTCACTATATTCAATTCTACGTACAGTAACCACACGCAACGTAGGCGGGATTCAAAACAAATATATATATATATATATATATATATATATATATATATATATATATAGTACTAAAACAAGTTCTATTTGTAAAGCAAATTCTGGATTTTACATATTTAAATTGTCCATTTAAAATTTCAAACATAAAATTAATTATAATTTTAAAGTTCAAAATATTAATATCATATAAAAATTAATACAAATAATTATATTATAATTTAATATTTATAAAATTATTAATAATATAAAATCTTACTATACAGTTAATAGGTTAACAACTGCTTATTATTTAACATGTGGTGTCATTTAAAAAATATATTAACTCGATTTATACTAATAACTATTTACTATGATTACTACTATCATAGAAGTAATACTAACCAGCAATAATTTTTAACATTGTCCTAACAATACATTCATGAATTAAACAATTAACAGAAACATAAACAATATTTCGCCGATCTCAGAAATATTGAGAAGCCATATATGAAATAAAACAAATAGAATGGAACAAATTAAATAAAATTTTAAAAGAATTCTCAGTCAAAGGTACGTAACGTAACATATTTATAAGAGTAATATTACTTTAATTTTAATCAAAATTACGTCTTTGATAAAAATACAAAAAACTGCAAATAAATTTATTCTATTTATAATAATTATTTGTATTATTATTTCCTCCTTTTTTTCTTTTTGGATTTATGAGGTTCTTCGACTCCGAACAGTCACACGTAGGTGACAACTGTCAAGTAAGGGAAGGGAACCACCTAACTATAAGCGATTAAAAAAAGAAATATTGAAAATATTTATTCGGCACAAGAAGGACGCAAAAAAGAGGCTATCCAGGGTTCTTCCTTGGCCCTCGAGAAGGCATCACTCACATTTCCCATTTGTTGTGGCGGCTGTGCGGTTTCTGAAGACGTCAACATGAATCCTTCTCCCATGGAGCATTCGAACCCTCCTGATGGTGATGGGAACCCAAAACTCCCTGCCGGACTCTGCAACATCTCCAGCGTTAACGACGGCACTGGACCCTGGCGATGGCCAGAGCCGTTGCGGAGAGGGTCCAGATGATGGGAGACAAACCCAGCCTCAGCAGCGGAGGGCCTCATTTCCCTGGAGGTGGAGAGGGTGGAAGAGTTGCAGCAGGCTGATGAGGCTCCGTCAGCATTGTTGTTGTTGCCTGGCAAAGGCCGGGCAAGGTAATGGCTGCCGCTGCCACGGGCTGCTGGGACATCGTGGGTGTGCTTGCCTTCATAGGTGGTGATCACCGCTCTCAAATCATGAGATGCCCGCTCCACATGCTTCCTCACGGGACAGCCCGCACTTGTGCACTTGTAGTAGCTCCTGTACACCCATTGGATTAGTCATCATGAATCCCATCCCCCCCCCCCCCCCCTAATTTGCTAAATTTAGAGGTATACAGAGTATTATTGAACCAGCAAGTTTGCCATATTATAAACCACAAAACAAGGGGAAAAAACAACAACAACAAAACCTTGGATTTGGGTTTCCCTTGACCACTTTCTGGCCGTACTTCCTCCATCTATAGCCATCATCAAGAATATCAATATCACTAGTGGTCTGAACCACAACTCTAGGTTCCCTCACCGTCCTGCTCCCCACCGCTGCACCCGATCCACCTTCACATTCACTCTCTACTTTCCTGATTGATTAATTTTTGTTTAAAATGAAATAAAATAAATCAGTTTATAAGAAAGACAGGAATAAATTTTATTCAAAAAAAAAACATCTTCGATGTGAATGAATAAATGAAGTAAAATATAAGTTGAGGGAGCAGGAACAAAATAAATTAAAAAGAAAAAAAGTAGGAGGATATATCATATATATACCAAATTAATTAATCATACCATCTCTTGGCCTCAGGTTCGTCCTCATCGAGGTGGAGGCCATCTCCCCCGGCCCCGGATCTGTTCTTCTCTCTCGAGGTTGGATCAGCATCATCGTCCCCTCCTCCGGAGACGGAGGAGTTCTCGGGGGTGGCGGCGGCGGAGGAGGAGAAAGAGGAAGGGTCTGGGGAAGAAGTATGAAAGAGCTGATGTTGGTGAATTGGGATTGGAATTGGGGTTTGGTGGTGAGGAGGAGCACGTGTTGACGCAGAAAAAGCAGGAGCAACCGATGAGGTGTCGGTAGCAGAACAAGCACTAGAAGTAGAAGCAGGAGCGGATTTGCGGGTGGAAGACTGGGGCTTGGGATGATTGTGGCTTCCCTTGTACACGATCTCCGTGATCAGCCCATCCAAACCCCTTTCCACTTTCTTCTTGGTTGGGCAATTTGGGTAAGTGCACTTGTAATAGCTCCGCGGATTCTCGCTTCCCTTCACTTGCTTCTGCCCGTATTTCCTCCAGTTGTATCCGTCTTCCGATGTCCTCCTCTGCGGTTGGTACTGGTGCTGGTGTTGTTGCTGGTGCAGGTTCTGGTTCTTGTGCTGCTGAAACTGTTGCTGTTGCTGAAGCAGCTGCCGCAGTTTTGAGGAAGTTTCTTCCTTTAGTAACTTCAATAGTTTAATTTAATTGGGAGAAAGAGAAGGATATATACATATATATATTTATTTATTTAGAGTAATTATAGAAAATAAAAGTGATGGAAACGGGAATTCGAATTTGGATACATACAGTTGGGATGGGGATTGTTCGCGAAGAAGAGGTTGATATGGGAGGAGGCTGGAAAGTGAAATCGGTGCAGTGTTTTTTGTCTTCCTGCTTCACATACTCCTCCTCCCGCTTCAGCTGCTGCTGGTAACTGCCCCTCCGATTGTCCAAGCCATGGTGAGCTGGGAATGATCCCGTTGTTGGAGACGGAAGAATCTGCGCGCGCGCACACACACACCCCTATTATATTATATTAGCGAAACCCAAATAAACCAAACCAAGATTGAAAAGAAACAGACTACGAGTGTGTGTGTGTGTGTGTGTGGGGGGGGGGGGGGGGGGGGGGCTGATTTGATTCACATATTGTTTTCTCGGGAAACCAATCAAACAAATTATAGAGATGGAAGAAGATTTCAGGGGGGCGGAGAAAGAATGGAAAAGAAAGAGGGTGGTTTGGTGTGGCTTAACGTACGTTGGAAGCGTTGAGCAGAACGGGGGAGTCGAGGAGCTCAGAGGGGCTCAAGCCGTGGGGAATAGCCAAGTAGGAGGAAGGAGAGAAGATTGGGAGGGAAGGGGGAGGGGAGGACTTGAATTTAGGAAGCCCAGAAACCCCGGAGGCAGGGCGCTCGGCTATGCGATGCTCCGACCCCTGGGACACGGTGGTGATGGTGGAGGGAGCGTCGTCGCCGTCGCCGTCGCCGTCGCGGGCGAGGAGGTCCGAGAAGGAGATGGTCATGTGGTTGGAGGAGAATCTCCTGGTGGTGCTGCTGGTGGCGGTGGGAAAGGTGAAGGTCGCCGTGGGGTGGGAATTAGCTGACGTCTCTACGCTTCCCTCAGAAGCAGCCATCTCATAAACTCAACTGGTTTGTAAATGTGAAATGAAGAAGAAGAAGAAGAAGAAGAAGAAGAGATGTGATGACGTGAAGACATCAGATCATAAAAGAAAAGGGAAATTGGTAATTAACATACAACTTGGTAGGCCAATAAGAGGAAGGAAATTGTGTGCGTGTGTATATTATTGCCGTATGGCTGAAGCCCACACCCACCTAAAAATTCGGGCGTCTTCCGCGAACCTTCCCCACGACGACTACATGTTTGACCGTGGAAAACTTTTTTCTTACTAAATAATATCTGTATAGCTTAGAGATGTAAAATGAATCATCCGCCTACTGATCAGCCCGCAATTTTAATTCGGGCCTAAATAGATCCTTCAATTTACATTCAGTTCGTGTAAATCAAATTGTGTGGATGTAAATTGATCCACAGATAAATTTTAAAAAAAAAACTATTATCTATCATATTTCTTCTAAACATGCTAAAATTAAAATTAAAATTTAAAAATATAAATTTTTAAATATAATTTTAAAATTTAAATTTAAAAAAAAAATATTTAATAAAATTTAATTTGTAATATTTATTTTAAATAAAAAAATAATTATGAATCAGATCAATTAATTTTTGATCCACAGCGTATTTAAACTCATTTTCGGACAAATCAGACCGAATCAAACGGAACTAATTCATTTTACACTTCTAATTTTATGTAGTATGCAACCAACCAAGATCTTGCTTTCAAATGTTAGGAACCGGTTAAAAAAAATAATGGTTGAGCTGTATTACAAAAATATTATTATTTTAAAAATAATGTATGTACACAATAATAACAAGTGTATCGAGCCATATCAGTGGTCAAACCCGCGAGTTCTGACCGCGCGCCTAACGTAGTCGCGCCCTTCTTCCTCCCATTCTGTGTCATCGTGGTTGATGACGACACGCACACGTTATCGGTCCATCCAATGGCACCCCCACGCGTTGTTGTTTGTTTTGCTGACGGACTCGCCCCCCCTTCCGGGACCTTCCGCCGCCATGGCCCAGCCACCCCACCAATTTTTTTAGCGGTTCATGACCCATGACCCAGAAGTCTGTCACAAGCATGTCGATGTAGCATTTCTAGCTAAAAATTTAAATAAATAACTAAAGTTATTTTAACTTTTATAATATTATTTTACTTTATAATATTCAAAAATTTCACACTGCAACTTTTGTTTTAGATTTTATAATCTAATATTTATATAACACGAAAAAGTTAAAAGTTAAAATTTATTGTTTATACAAATAAAAATTAACAAATGAACAATTCCCATAAACAAAATGATGCAGACATGATGTAGTGATGCTAATATGTTATTTTTATTTATTAATATAATACATAAATACATTGATTTCATGTGGTGGACTAGTCTGTCATTGTCAAGTTAGGTTGTTGGGTATTTATAATTATATTTTCATCATTGCGATTTTAAATTGATGGTGAGTTTTGGAATTTAGACCATTGGTGGTTTGCTAGCCGTAAGGTCTCATCTACCTAGGAACTAGAACTGTAGGAATTGGGAGACGAATTGTGGGACTGAGAATCAGGAGAGAAGAAAGGAAAGATTAACATACATTACACAGACAAATTTGTCCATTCAAACAATTTTTCAAACTTCAAACAACATCTATGGCTGATGGCTAACGGTTCATTCGAATGACGGCTATGACTAAGGAGAAGCATAGAGTAGAGTGATTGAGAGACTTTGAGCGGAAAGTATCGACAACCCAAAGGCTTTATTTTATTTTTTATTTGGGTTGTAGGCTTTTTAAATATAATATTACTAATATATTGATAAGTTTAAGTTCAGGATGAGCATTTGCCTATCCTAGTCACAAAACGAAAGCACCCCCTTGCTTCAAAGAGAGGAGGACGGGTTATTCACATTTCCTTTGATGGGCAGAGATGAATTGAAAGCTAAGTAGTGGTAATTTAAAAAATTCTCCTAGGAAAGTGTCTCCTACGTTACCCATAATATGTGAAAGTATCAATGTAAATAAAAATGACAATTTTGATGATTTATTTGTTCCTGGATCTATTTTATCATCTCGACATTGTAGAGAATTTAGAATTTTAATTTGTTTCAATTTTAAAAAAAAAACAGACAAATGAAAACAAAAAAATAATTAAATTGAAGTTCTTTCTTTGGATGAATTTTTGATTACAGGATTTGACAGTGCATCCACCTCTAAATACTCTAATGTCATATCATCTATATTTTTGTTTAAATTTTATTTTTCCCAATCTATTTCTATCTCTCCAAATCAAAAATAGCAAGTCGAGGGAGGGAGTTGCTACTGTGGATTATATATCAAACAAATGAACACTACTCAACTCAACAAATGCACAACACTTAATTAAAGACCAAACTACACTTGGAAATGTAGGTCCCAAAGGTGAGTCTAGAGAGGGGGGGGGTGAATAAACTTTCTTCGCGGAAGCTTAGGCTGTTAGCTGGTTCAATATCTTCTATAGACAACTATGATGAGTATTTATAGAGAAGATGACAATATGAAGTAGGAGTGATTATTAGCTATCAAACAAATCTAAGAGTGGAGTAATTGTTAAAGAGGAAACAGTTCTCAGATGTGAATGTAGTGAATATTCCTACGGATGTCAATATGAACTGATTGACTCTGTTTGGAATGTTCTATGACATATTTGGATTGTGGACGAACAACACTGAGATCAGACACACAGGTTTGGCTGAATCGTGGACACAACAAGAGATTGATTTGTGTATGAGTAGAGTGTTCTTGTTCTTCCTTCAACACAATGCACAGCACTTGGTCAATGTCTCTCAGAATCTCTCTCTATAGCGTTGGAACTCTCAAGTTGATTCTCAAAAGTTAATTCTTTAATGTATGTCAGAATCTTATATGTTGTGTTCTGTGTGTTCCACGCTTTTTGAGATAGAGATTAACTCATATGATTTTCATTTAGTGTGTGAGAGAGATATTTTAAGTTTAAAGTACTCGTGCGCCTTGTCGTCCATCCCGACAGTCTGACTTCCCGCCTCTGAAAATGCAGAAGTACAGAGGATGGGTGATATGCTCTGATTTGGCAGATCTATTGCCCATACTACTTCAGTTGATCTTGGCCGTTCATTTATAGATGGTGGGTTGCAGTAATTAATGCGCCATTAAATGCGCTCAACTTCTTGGAACGGCGCAAGCTTACTGTACAAACCCTAGTTGAAGATAACACTAAGTGGATATGCTTAGGGTTGTAAGTTTGCCTCGAAGGCAGGTGCCTCGAAGGTTTGGTGACTCGAAGATTTGGCTCGAGTCTGTAAGAGATGTATCGTTGTATTTCAGACTTCGACAGCGGTGATTTCTTCGAGTCTACGAGTCACAATTCTACGAGTCTTCGATGGTAGAGTTTAGGTTAGATTAGTTATGGGGTTCACTCTATAAACTACGAGGCTACGACTCTTCGAGTCTTAGACTCTTTGAATGACTCTTAGAGCGACGTCTTTGGGATGCACTTAACCTACCTGATGTTATAGCCTGCGAGTCACTCTGTTGACTAAGTTGCCCTTCGACCCTGCGAGTCTTTAACTGTCACGCCCCCAAATTCCAGGGAACCCGGAACTAGGAACATGACTTCCCCTTGCCCGCACCCGAAAGGTCAAGGGGTTGGTGACTAGCACCAATAGAGACTACACCGTGGGTGCTGTCTCAAATATGCAACCCTGTACAGTCATACATCAAGGGTAATCCTGTACTTACCCATACATCATCATGCATACAATAAGTCAAACAAAGGACATCACATCACAAACAAGTATGCAAATATATATCGTCCACGGACTCATGTCCGGGATACAAACATAAGACAATACACAATACAAAATACGATCGTCATACATCGAGTAGTGGGCACGTCCTCCTGGAAGAAAGTCCTCCACTAGTCTCGGGTCACACCTGAAAAAGGTAAACAACAGTAGGGGTGAACGACAAGCTCAGGTGACCCCAACACTCCACATCATGCAGACATACAAGTCTATACTACATGCTCTGTATCGTGCACGTTGTGTAGTGTGCACAATCATCAGGACTCGGCCGATCAAACAAACATCAGGACCTCTCGCCCACACAGATCTTGTCCACGATCCTCAACAGGATCCCAGCGGCACTCAGGCCCTAGCTCCACGAGCTCAACGGCTCAACTCAGGCCTTAGCTGTCCCATAACGCAATATGCCTGGCCACGGTCGCCACACGGGCCTGCCATCGGTGCATATCCTGGCCACGTCAACCACATAGCACCATCGGTGCATCACGGTGAGAACCCAAACAAGTCACGGAGTCCATGCCCCAATAGCTCACACCAACATATTAACATGAGTATGGCATGTCATTCTCAACATTTCCTTTGGAACTATAGCCGGTCTTCACAAGTAAAACCTCAATCCTTGATTTATGAAGGAAGTACCCATAGCAGCTATTTTCTTGAAATTAAAAGTCCCAGCATTGGGTTCCCATATCATAAATAAGATAATCTGATTTTTGGGGATTTTTCTGAGATGTCTAACCCCACTTTCCAAAAATTCACCACTACGAACTTTTGGGTTTTTCCGAGATTTTACACTAAATCCCAATTTTCACATTTTGAAAGAGTGGAATTAATTTTTCTAGTATTTTTCTTTGAATCCAAATGGGGGGTATTTTGTTATTTACATTGTAACTTAAGTATAATACTTTAATGGTTTACAATGTAAATGTCCAGTGCAGTGCAGTTGCACTGCTGCGGATTTGATGCTACGGATTTGATGCTGCGGACTGATGCTACGGATTTGATGCTGCGGACTGATGCTACTGATCCGGACTACTCCTCTGGACTACTCCTCCGGACTACTGATCCGGACTAACTCCTCCGGACTACTGATCCGAACTAACTACTTCGGACTACTGATCCGGACTAACTCCCTCGGACCCGATCCGGACTAACCTGATCGGACTAACTCCTCCGGACTACTGATCCGGACTAACTCCTTCGGACTACTGATCCGAACTAACTACTCCGGACAACAGACATAGCAAAATCCAAGCTCAAGCACCGCACAACAACAAGACACAAAATATGATCATCAACATGATCACCAACCACACAGGTGCAATGCAACTCACAACAAGCCAAAAAGGCTCACACGATGCCAGGATGCCAAAAATCAACAAGCTACACAATATCTCAAACAACATATGCAAAACAAATGCATAAAACATAACTCATACCTCAGGGAAGGTCCTCACATCCTCCCCACCTCGGTGATCATCCTCGAACAGCTTAGGATGAAGAACCCGCCTCGGCTCTCTTTCTCCCAAGTCTGCTCCTCCAT